>CAXAJV010001187.1:1553900-1568749 GCA_963969225.1 Xylocopa violacea
TATAAGGAAATATAGAAAGGAAAGATGACAATTGACAGTTTAGAAGAGAAGCGACTATTGCACTATTGTACTTTCTGTAATTAACTTAAGTAACTTAAGTTATTAGCTTTTAATACCATAAGTAGGAAAGATCTAAAGTATAAGTAAATAATACTATGATTATAAAATCTAGAAGAAAACTGAATAAGAACAGGAAAATCAGAGATAGAATGTAATCTATTGCAAAGAATACTAGAATGGATGAGTGAGTGGAGTATAAATGGTGATTAATTTATAAAGAGAATATATAGGTATGCAATTGAATGGATGTTAATAAAGGAAAAATATAAAATAAATTAAAATTAAAAAGAGAGAAAGGGCAAGTGTGATATGAGTGAATGAATATGGAAATGAGTGAAAGGAAAGTGGGTTATGACTGGTGAATGGTAAAATAGTGGAACAATTATTATTGTAATAAACTCTACTATTTTAATCGAAAATAAGATAGGGCAATAGGTAATAATAGAAATAAACAAAAAGATTATAGAGGTTAATAGTAACTAGCGAAGTTTCAAAAGATTAATAAAAGGATTAAGGGGTGGAAAAAGTGACAGGTGACGGTGTAACTGACAAGGACAGGGGGAAAACGGATTATTGAGGGGAAAGCAGGAGAGGAAAAGAAGGAAATAACACCATGGAGGGTGAGTCTGCATTAATGCATGATAAAGGAGATGGAAATTGGGTAACAAGGTGACTGGGAAGCGTAAATTAAGGAAAAATAGGAATGAGTACGTGCGGGAATAAGAGACGAGTAATGGCGAGGAAAGAGAACAGTTAAGATCGTGAATTTATGCTATTGGTCGGTCGAGTGACCTTGAAAACAATTCTAGAGCAGCGATTGGCTGCTGAAATGACGTCAGAGCCCCATGCGCAGAGTGCGCATGCTCGGTTTACGTTGATTGGCCGAATTAGTGAGAAGAAAAGCGGCGATTGGCGGACGGAGAATCACATAATCGTATGAGAATGAATGCGCATGCGCACCGCGACGCGATTGGCTGTGATCGCGTGACGCAAACATCCCGAACGACATCGCGATTGGTAGCTGGATGGCCCTGAAAATCAGTACGCATGCGTGGTATAAGGTGATTGGCCAAGGAAGCTGAAAACACGCGAGATGATTGGTCGATAGCGTGACCCTGAAACACGTAATGCAAGCCCATTGGACACAACAGAACATACGTCATCTTGTTGGCGATCCTGATTGGCTGCTACACGACCTTGTGGCAGCATTCCGGCTAATGCGCGTGCGCTGTAATACACGATTGGTGGGTTTCGCGTGACGTAAAGTTAATCCGCGATCGTGATTGGTTGACTAGCGCGTGACGTCAATTTTTCAGACGCTAATACGCATGCGCGTAGCGTCTCCTATTGGAATCTGATTGGGTTAGAATCTTATACGTCATTTTTCACGGGGTAGCGTCATTGGCCAGTTAATGGCCTTGACTGGATATAAAGTGTAACACGCAGGCGCAGGAGCCCATGATTGGTCGATCAAGCGACCTTGAAAATGATGCTAGAGTAGCGATTGGCTGTCGAAATGACGTCAGCATACTATTTTTCGGCAGTGCGCATGCTCGGTATACGCCGATTGGTCGAAATAGAGAGAAGATAGCGGCGATTGGTGGACGGAGAATCGCACAATCGCAGGAAGATAAAATGCGCATGCGCGATGTGACGCGATTGGCTGCGATCGCGTGACGCAGATATTTAAAGACAAATGATTGGCTGATAGTAGAACACGAGCAGAGATTGGTCGTACGAGAGAATACTACGTCATTTCGAACGGGATTGTGATTGGTAGTCGGACGGCCTTGAGATTTAGTACGCATGCGTCGTAAGCGATGATTGGCCAAGGAAGTCGAGAATATGCGAAATGATTGGTCGATTGTGCGACCTTGAAGCACGTAACGCACGCTCATTGGATGCAATAGAGCATACGTCATCTTGTCGGCGATCCTGATTGGCTGCCACTCGACCTTGTGGCAGCACTTCGGCTTATGCGCATGCGCTGTAACACATGATTGGTGGGCTTCGCGTGACGTCAATCTAACCCGCGACTGTGATTGGCCGACTAGCGCGTGACGTCAAATTTTAGATGCTAATACGCATGCGCGAAGAGCTTCCTATTGGCAATTGGAGATGCTACGTCATTTTGAGCAGCGAATAGGATTATCGATTCAAGCGACCTTGTAATATATCTAGAATTTGATTGGGTCAAGAATATTACGTCATTTTCACGGCGCATCGTCATTGGTCAGTCAATGGCCTTGATTAGATAAAATTCGCAGTACGCAGGCGCAGGAGCCTATGATTGGCTGTTCAAAATGACGTCAGCATGGCCAAATTAACCCTCGGTATGATTGTATGGGTGATATACGTGCTACCTGCCACACGGAATGTAGGACTTAGTGCACCGGCGAGCGCGCTGGGGTGAGGTTGTCCCCTGGCGGGCTCGGGGGAGGTGGAGAAAGGTGGTTACTCCACCTTCACTCCACCCGGTGCAGTCCTAAGGGACAGGGGTGGGGGGTGGGGGGTATGATGGGTGAGGGGGGCGGGGAGGGGGGGGGGTGTACATGAAGTGTGGCAGGCATCTACCTTACCGACTGTAGGCAACCGGCAGGTAAGTTACCGACGGTGGAACCAGTTACCGATTGCTATTAATAGATGGGAAAAAACTTGAACTTCCGGCAACCGACTTCCGGTGGTCGGTGCCAAGAAGACGTCTCTCGTGAGTACCCATAAATTAAGTTATTTATTTTATGAATTTTTTCACAATATTCAATAATGATAAGTTACCGATACTCGGTAACACGGTCGGTAATTTTTTCCAAAATTTATTATCAGAACATAGCGATTTTTTGTGTAGGTATTACATTTGTCCTCCTCATCACAGCCACCACTTCCTGTAGTGGTAAAAGCTAAGTTGGTAAGTTACCGACGGCCAACAAACCGGTCGGTAATAGCCGTAGCTATAACGCGAATAAAGGACCGACGGACGATAATCCGGCCGGTAATTAACAAAATTTTTATTTTTTAATAATTTTAAAAATATTGGTAAAAGCGTCACCCACAGTCAAGTAATTTTTGCTAACGAAAAGGGTGGTTCGGGTGTGGAGGAGTGAATGATTTCAGATGATTTTAGATGAATTAAATATTATTAGATGAATTAAATATAAAAATCCTGTATTCGCATGTCACAGTACAGTTATACACATGCATATATATATGTTTAGCTATGCATGCGTACATATATATACATTAGGAGTATTTATACACATAATTGCGGGCATATTTGATACTCTATTCACCAGATATATTATATACCTATCTGAGTTAGAACTTACCTGAGTAAATACTCACCTGAGATAACACCCGGGGAAAATACCTATAAATAGCAAATGGAAAATACTTACCTGTGAAATACCTACGCGAGAGCACCAACGATCGACGGTTATCCACACGAGGAGACAGTTGGACCTGCGAAAGTAGACTGTTGAACCTGTGGAAGAAAATTGCAGAAGAGCTACATACTTACCTAGACACTTATCCTACGATATGGTTATACTTATACCTATCTAACTATAACTATATCTGCACCCACCTAATTATACTTACCTACTTATATTTATACTTACCTACTTATACTTACTTACTTATGTAAATAACTGGACTGATCAACTGTTGACGACCCGGCATGTTTAATGGACTACTCTACTTATTAAAACAATCATGATGGACACCAGTATAACAGAAAAAACTTACGGTGCAGGGGGAATCGGTACCCCCAGTACCGGTCCGACTGTGGGTGGTCGAGCGGGCCCCAGCGGATCGTCATCCAGCAACCGTGGAGCGTTCGAAGTAGTTAACCGGGCTTCGGCGTTCAATATGGCTACCGGTGATAGCGAAGATAGTGATGGGGAAAGAGCAGCAACGAAAGTTGCTAAAAACACATCTAGAGGGTTGATGCAACCCGATATAAAAATAATGTCGGACCTAGCGGAACAACTGATGAGTCTCACGTATAAAATAAGAAAAGCATATTTAGGTAGCAGGAACCTGAATAGAGAGGTGAGACTAATAGCCGACGAAAAAATTGCGGAATTAAACGACGAGCTATATCGGAGGATAAGAGGAGAAGGGGATATAGCGCTGATTTGGGAATGGCCTACGAGGATCACAGACATCTGTGCTCCCATCCTTAACAGCAGGAGATTTAGCGAAACGATAACAGCGGAAATTAAGAATTACATACAGAAGGGTAGCACACATATAGCATTGGGTGCTACTGAGATGATCGTAGGGAACAGCTCTGAAATGAGAACTATGTCAGACGATAGACACCCGAAGGTCATGGAAGATCAGGTGATAACCAGGGAGAAGCTGGAGCTAGTAGGTAGCCCCATGAGGAGCTACTTGGAAAAAAAGAGGAAGAGAGCTAATAATAAAAGCAGCCCATCGCAGGAGAATTCGCCTACGAAGGTAACACCACCTAGTAAAAGGTGGGAAGAGGACGTAGAGCCTGGGGCTAAAAAAATGACTGATTATCGCGGGATAGTAACTATTAGAATTAAGGTAAATGAAAATGGGACATTTATCACCAAGCTAAAGGCTATTAAAACTAAAGTAAACACGGAGGGAGTAAAAATACTAGGGGTTAGAAAGTGCCGGGATGCCGAAGATATCCTAATTAAGGTACTCAACGAAGCAGAGGCCGAAATCCTGGCAGAAAAGCTAAGGGGCGCCGGAGAGACGGTGGAAATACTGACGGACTTCAAAAAGAGGCTACATATTTTAAATCTAGACGCATCCGTTGAGGATGAAGAACTTAGAAGTAGTGTAAGCCGTATATCGGAGACCGCGATAGGAAATATTAAGATTATTTACAGAAGAGAAGGATTTGCAGGCTCACAATCGGCTTGCATTGAACTGCCGGGGAGAGCACTTAAAACTTGCCTAAGTAAAGGGTCGAGCCTCCAAGTGGGTTGGACCAAGTGCAAAATTAGAGAATACGCAATGACGAGGGCATGTTTTAGATGCATGAGGGCTGGACATAGGGCTGCAAATTGCCCGAATCAACCTGAAAAAAAATGCTATAAATGTGGGAGCAATGATCATTTGATGCAAGCATGCAAAAGGGACAATGTTAGACAATCTAGCAGCAGCGAGGAAAAATACTTACCTAGTCGTTACTTACCTGGACCTGTTGATAGTAGAGCACGAGATGATAACCTGGAGCATCCGGGGGAACCTGAAAATAAAGGAAAAAAGGTTAGCAAAATAATTAAAGGAAGATCCAACTCCCCGGTCTCTACGGAAATCCGTAGAATGGCCAAGGAGCTGGAACGGAGGGAGAATAATAGCGGGAATAATGGTAATAGGGGCGTAAGCAAGGCACGTCTTATTACCATAGGACAGACCAAGATGGAAGGGAATAAAGAGTATAGGGACATAGGTACGCAGACTATGGAAGTAGGCCTGGAATATGACAGAAATGAACCTAGGACTGTAGACAATAGCATGACCTGGAGTCAAGTGGTTAAAAAGAGAGGAAGAATAAATAGGACAAGTATGGAAGGAACGGCAAGGAACAGGACAAGAGGGAATGGTAGGAACGACCTGGACCAAGCAGTAGTCCCCGAAGAACTGAAACAACGGAAGACGCAGGCCAGACCCACGGAAAAATGGCTTAATAGTAAGGCCATCTATGTCTCTATGGAGGATAAAAACTTCATGGATACATTGGTGCACATTAAGAGCAGGGTACAGTGTCCTACTGGGGATACAGGAATTAGAAAAATTAGGAAGACTAGAACAGGTGCAGTCCTGTTAGAACTAGAGGATAATGCGCTAGCACAGGAATGGAGGGAAAGGATAATGGGAACTGAGCAGGAGGGGAAAATAACCGCGAGAATCCTGTCTAGGAAAATGGTAGCCAAAATTAGAGGCTTAGACATTCTAACAGAGGCTAAAGATGTCATTGGCGCAATAGGAGAAGCCACAGCGGCTACCCCTGAGGAACTGGAGCAAGTCCAGCTACTCAGGATGATAGACGAACCGTGGCAAGAGAGGGTTGCCATTGTAAGGGTCCCCGTAAGGCTTGCCAACGTACTTAAAAACACTAAGGGGATTAAGATCGGCTGGACGATCAATAAAGTGAGAATTTTAGATAAGCCTAGCGTTAAGTGTAGCACATGTAAGCAATGGGGACACGATATGTCCAGGTGTAGAAAAGTTAGCAGCGCTCTTGAGGAAAGACTGCTCAAACCGGACATTGAAGGAAGGTACGAGAAAGCGAGGAGCACACCTGTTGACTGGGCGATAGCGGAGACAGAAAGAATATTTAGGGAGCAATTGGTGAACCTGGATAGCGAGTCATCAACTTACGATGGAAATTAAAATCACACAGGCAAACTTGAACAACTCTACGGCGGCGATGGATGTCCTGATAAGTTATATGGACATCAACGGCTCTGAAATTGCCATAGTGGCTGAGCCACCTAAAAACAGAAGTGGGGTCTGGATCACCAGTTTATGCGGCAAGGCAGCGATCGGGTTGCGAGGGGGACTTGCAGGGCGAGCATGTATCCTAGAACAAAAACACAACGTAGTAGCTATTAATATTAATGCTATGGTGATTATTAGCTGCTACTTCCCACCTAGCCTGGACTTTTTAATGTTCGAAAGGAGGTGGGGGGATACTATGGAGCTGATAAGAGAACTAAGGATCAAAGGGAATAGTCTAATAATAATAGCTGGTGATTTTAATGCCCAAGACTATCCCTGGGCAATGAGGAGCGACAGGAGAGGTAAACTAATAACAGAATCGCTCATAGTACATGATATTATTTGCCTGAACGACGGCAGTCCAACATGTGTTAGATGGAACGGTTGCACAGCGATAGATGCAACGTTTATAACATCTAATTTAGCCAGGAATATCTCGGGCTGGCACGTAAGCACAGAAGAGACACTGAGCGACCACAGATTTATTTCATACTGTGTGCATGATGCACACAAGGACACTAAGGGACGTAACCATCGCAGAAACCCAACTAATAGTGTAACATGCAAGAATAAGAAGAGGTGGGCAGCTGACAGTGTAAAAATAGGCAAACTAAAAGAGGAGATCAACAACTGGGAAGTGAGCGAGATTCCCAATAACATAGACTCTCCAGAACAAAGGGTAGCTACGTTCTACGAAAAGATCGAGAGAATTTGTGATTGCACGATGAAAGCAATTAAAACGGGAGCCCCTAGACGAAAAAATGTCTACTGGTGGAATGAGCATACGGCGAAGGCCAGAAAGGAATGCAACGCCGCGAGAAGAGCACTATCCAGAGCTAGATCCAAAGCTATTGCTAGGATTGAACAAGCTGTAAATAGGTATAGAATAGCTAGAAATAAGTACAGGCTGGCCATTAAAAATAGTAAATGGAAGGCTTGGAAGGAGCTAATTAAGGACATTGACAAAAACCCTTGGGGGTTAGCGTACAAAATAGTTAATAATAAGCTTAGGGTACCTACCTGCGGGGGTATACTTACCTTAGATGACGAAGAAGTCCGGCGGGTGACTGGCGAGCTGTTCCCTCCTGGTCCCTCCCTGGACGACCTGAAAGAAGAAGAAAAACAACTAATTATAGAAAACAATAAGGCTGAAATGGAAATTGACAACAGCGAGGTACTGGCTGCAGCTAGACGTATTAATAGTAAGAAGGCACCTGGTCCGGATAATGTACCCGGCATTATAATTAAAAAACTCGGCTTAGCTAAGCCTGAGATCATAAGGCGTGTTATGCAAGCGCAGATGAATTGCGTTACCTTCCCGCAGATATGGAAACGGGCTCGCATAGTTATGATCCCAAAAATAGGCGTGGATGGAGCCATTATCAAGTTTAGACCGATATGCCTCATAGATGTGATGGGTAAGGTATTCGAACGAATAATAGCCACCAGGATAGACAGACACCTGGCCACAACGAATTGGCTCGATGAACGCCAGTTCGGATTTAGGACGGGTAGATCGGTGGCCGATGCAGTGGCGGCCCTCACCAACTACGTTAAGGCGAATACAGCAGCCCACAAACGCACCGTAAGCGCCTTCGTAGATATAAAAAACGCATTTAACTCGCTCAAGTGGCCGGCGATTATTACGGCAATGAGCAACGCGGGTGTCCCCGAGTATCTGGTCGCACTAATCAGATCATATCTCGGGTGCAGAACGGGGTACCTGGAAACAAAAAACGGAAGTAGTGAGGTAACGATGACCAGAGGAGTACCACAGGGGTCCGTTTTAGGGCCACTCCTCTGGAACATCGCCTTTAACACGGTTCTAAAAGAACTAAGGGACCCGGACGACGACATAGTCGTACTTTGTTTCGCGGACGACACAGTCATATTAACAAGGGCTACAACGTATGTGGAAGCAGTTAATAGATGCCAAGCAGCAATCACTAGGTTTATCGACGTTGTGAAGCCATTAGGGCTGGACATCGCGGAAGAAAAAACCGAGTTTCTGGTCTATAGAAACAAAAACACTATGTTTAGACCATTCGAATTAAGGGTGAAGGGACACAAAATCGCCAATAAGGTAACGGCAAAATACCTGGGCATTACCTTAGACGACAAGCTTAATTTTAGCCCCCATATTCGTGGACTTATCCCAAAGGTAGAGAAGGTGATGGCAACGCTTGGCAGGATTCTTCCTAATGTCGGCGGCCCTATGGAGCCCCGAAGGAAGATGTTGGCAACGGTGGGTCTGTCGGTGGCACTGTATGGTGCACCTATTTGGAGCAGAGCAGCCGAGGGGGTGATCAATCGCAGGCACCTGGAAAAAGCCAGGAGGGCCTGTGCGATACGAGTCTGCGCCGCGTATCGTACGGCCCCTACCGAGGCCCTGGGAGTGTTGGCAGGGATCCCACCGCTTGATATAACAGCGAAAATGAGGAGAAAACAGTTCCTGGAGATAAGGGAATTCATTGGTTACCCCGATAGGCAAGACAGGCATACCCGTAGGTATGTACGTAACATTAAGAGGGCCCACCACGAGGAGGCGCTCGGAGAATGGCAGGCCAGATGGGACGAATGTGCTGGAGTGTCCAACAACTGGACGCGCAGCCTGATTCCGGAAGTAACAACCTGGGTGAAACGGAAGCACGGCTATATAAGCTACCACCTAACGCAGTTCCTCACAGGGCACGGCACTTTTTATTGGTATCTAAGCAGATTCAAGAGGAGAAGGAACGACAAGTGTGCTTACTGCGAAAGTGACGTACGAGACGATGCGGAACACTGCATTGTGAAATGCCCCGCATTCCAGGACATCAGGGGTGATTTTGGGGGGTATTGCAATCTCGACGCAAGCAGTATTCCCCAGGAGTTAATCCAAACAATGATCGCCAATAAAGAAGCGTGGAAACGCATTGAACAAATAATTGCGGGGATAATTATGACTAAAGACAAGTGGGACAGAGAACGGGGTTTTTAATTACTGATACACGCACGTAGGGTATTTATTTATTTATTTATCTATTTATTACTTATTTATTTATTTATTGACATAAATGTCAATCTATTATTTATTATTTATATACTTATTTATCTATTTTACTTATTTACTTATTTATTAATTAGTTATTTATTTCTAGTAATTATTTAATTATTTATTTATTTATTTATGAGTAAGGTGTTTTAATTTATTGTATGTGTGCGGCGCGAGTGTGTGAAGAGCGTATGTATGAATGTAAGGAGGGTTAGCCATGTGGCGTAGGTTCGATAACCATACCTAACACCCCCTGGAAGGCGGCTACCCTGCGGTCCCACAGGGAGGGGCGTACCAACCTGGGGGCTATGGCCATAGCCGGTCCCAAGCCCGGTTGAGAAACATAGAGGGGCCTAACTTAAACTAACCTTATATCCCCATACCGGCCACCCAACGCTGGGTTGCGAGACGCATGCCGGAAGGCGGATTCCTCGCTCCCAGGCTGTGGAACCCCAACACGGTGGTGGTTTCGGTCCTCAAAAAAAAAAGGTTAGGTTAGGTTAGGTTAGGTTAGGTTAGGTTAGGTTAGGTTAGGTTAGGTTAGGTTAGGTTAGGTTAGGTTAGGTTAGGTTAGGTTAGGTTAGGTTAGGTTAGGTTAGGTTAGGTTGGGTTAGGTTAGGTTGGGTTAGGTTAGGTTAGGTTAGGTTAGGTTAGGTTAGGTTGGGTTGGGTTAGGTTAGGTTAGGTTAGGTTAGGTTAGGTTAGGTTAGGTTAGGTTAGGTTAGGTTAGGTTAGGTTAGGTTAGGTTAGGTTAGGTTGGGTTGGGTTGGGTTGGGTTGGGTTAGGTTAGGTTGGGTTAGGTTAGGTTAGGTTAGGTTAGGTTAGGTTGGGTTAGGTTAGGTTAGGTTAGGTTAGGTTAGGTTAGGTTAGGTTAGGTTAGGTTAGGTTAGGTTAGGTTAGGTTAGGTTAGGTTAGGTTAGGTTAGGTTAGGTTAGGTTAGGTTAGGTTAGGTTAGGTTAGGTTAGGTTAGGTTAGGTTAGGTTAGGTTAGGTTAGGTTAGGTTAGGTTAGGTTAGGTTAGGTTAGGTTAGGTTAGGTTAGGTTAGGTTAGGTTAGGTTAGGTTAGGTTAGGTTAGGTTAGGTTAGGTTAGGTTAGGTTAGGTTAGGTTAGGTTAGGTTAGGTTAGGTTAGGTTAGGTTAGGTTAGGTTAGGTTAGGTTAGGTTAGGTTAGGTTAGGTTAGGTTAGGTTAGGTTAGGTTAGGTTAGGTTAGGTTAGGTTAGGTTAGGTTAGGTTAGGTTAGGTTAGGTTAGGTTAGGTTAGGTTAGGTTAGGTTAGGTTAGGTTAGGTTAGGTTAGGTTAGGTTAGGTTAGGTTAGGTTAGGTTAGGTTAGGTTAGGTTAGGTTAGGTTAGGTTAGGTTAGGTTAGGTTAGGTTAGGTTAGGTTAGGTTAGGTTAGGTTAGGTTAGGTTAGGTTAGGTTAGGTTAGGTTAGGTTAGGTTAGGTTAGGTTAGGTTAGGTTAGGTTAGGTTAGGTTAGGTTAGGTTAGGTTAGGTTAGGTTAGGTTAGGTTAGGTTAGGTTAGGTTAGGTTAGGTTAGGTTAGGTTAGGTTAGGTTAGGTTAGGTTAGGTTAGGTTAGGTTAGGTTAGGTTAGGTTAGGTTAGGTTAGGTTAGGTTAGGTTAGGTTAGGTTAGGTTAGGTTAGGTTAGGTTAGGTTAGGTTAGGTTAGGTTAGGTTAGGTTAGGTTAGGTTAGGTTAGGTTAGGTTAGGTTAGGTTAGGTTAGGTTAGGTTAGGTTAGGTTAGGTTAGGTTAGGTTAGGTTAGGTTAGGTTAGGTTAGGTTAGGTTAGGTTAGGTTAGGTTAGGTTAGGTTAGGTTAGGTTAGGTTAGGTTAGGTTAGGTTAGGTTAGGTTAGGTTAGGTTAGGTTAGGTTAGGTTAGGTTAGGTTAGGTTAGGTTAGGTTAGGTTAGGTTAGGTTAGGTTAGGTTAGGTTAGGTTAGGTTAGGTTAGGTTAGGTTAGGTTAGGTTAGGTTAGGTTAGGTTAGGTTAGGTTAGGTTAGGTTAGGTTAGGTTAGGTTAGGTTAGGTTAGGTTAGGTTAGGTTAGGTTAGGTTAGGTTAGGTTAGGTTAGGTTAGGTTAGGTTAGGTTAGGTTAGGTTAGGTTAGGTTAGGTTAGGTTAGGTTAGGTTAGGTTAGGTTAGGTTAGGTTAGGTTAGGTTAGGTTAGGTTAGGTTAGGTTAGGTTAGGTTAGGTTAGGTTAGGTTAGGTTAGGTTAGGTTAGGTTAGGTTAGGTTAGGTTAGGTTAGGTTAGGTTAGGTTAGGTTAGGTTAGGTTAGGTTAGGTTAGGTTAGGTTAGGTTAGGTTAGGTTAGGTTAGGTTAGGTTAGGTTAGGTTAGGTTAGGTTAGGTTAGGTTAGGTTAGGTTAGGTTAGGTTAGGTTAGGTTAGGTTAGGTTAGGTTAGGTTAGGTTAGGTTAGGTTAGGTTAGGTTAGGTTAGGTTAGGTTAGGTTAGGTTAGGTTAGGTTAGGTTAGGTTAGGTTAGGTTAGGTTAGGTTAGGTTAGGTTAGGTTAGGTTAGGTTAGGTTAGGTTAGGTTAGGTTAGGTTAGGTTAGGTTAGGTTAGGTTAGGTTAGGTTAGGTTAGGTTAGGTTAGGTTAGGTTAGGTTAGGTTAGGTTAGGTTAGGTTAGGTTAGGTTAGGTTAGGTTAGGTTAGGTTAGGTTAGGTTAGGTTAGGTTAGGTTAGGTTAGGTTAGGTTAGGTTAGGTTAGGTTAGGTTAGGTTAGGTTAGGTTAGGTTAGGTTAGGTTAGGTTAGGTTAGGTTAGGTTAGGTTAGGTTAGGTTAGGTTAGGTTAGGTTAGGTTAGGTTAGGTTAGGTTAGGTTAGGTTAGGTTAGGTTAGGTTAGGTTAGGTTAGGTTAGGTTAGGTTAGGTTAGGTTAGGTTAGGTTAGGTTAGGTTAGGTTAGGTTAGGTTAGGTTAGGTTAGGTTAGGTTAGGTTAGGTTAGGTTAGGTTAGGTTAGGTTAGGTTAGGTTAGGTTAGGTTAGGTTAGGTTAGGTTAGGTTAGGTTAGGTTAGGTTAGGTTAGGTTAGGTTAGGTTAGGTTAGGTTAGGTTAGGTTAGGTTAGGTTAGGTTAGGTTAGGTTAGGTTAGGTTAGGTTAGGTTAGGTTAGGTTAGGTTAGGTTAGGTTAGGTTAGGTTAGGTTAGGTTAGGTTAGGTTAGGTTAGGTTAGGTTAGGTTAGGTTAGGTTAGGTTAGGTTAGGTTAGGTTAGGTTAGGTTAGGTTAGGTTAGGTTAGGTTAGGTTAGGTTAGGTTAGGTTAGGTTAGGTTAGGTTAGGTTAGGTTAGGTTAGGTTAGGTTAGGTTAGGTTAGGTTAGGTTAGGTTAGGTTAGGTTAGGTTAGGTTAGGTTAGGTTAGGTTAGGTTAGGTTAGGTTAGGTTAGGTTAGGTTAGGTTAGGTTAGGTTAGGTTAGGTTAGGTTAGGTTAGGTTAGGTTAGGTTAGGTTAGGTTAGGTTAGGTTAGGTTAGGTTAGGTTAGGTTAGGTTAGGTTAGGTTAGGTTAGGTTAGGTTAGGTTAGGTTAGGTTAGGTTAGGTTAGGTTAGGTTAGGTTAGGTTAGGTTAGGTTAGGTTAGGTTAGGTTAGGTTAGGTTAGGTTAGGTTAGGTTAGGTTAGGTTAGGTTAGGTTAGGTTAGGTTAGGTTAGGTTAGGTTAGGTTAGGTTAGGTTAGGTTAGGTTAGGTTAGGTTAGGTTAGGTTAGGTTAGGTTAGGTTAGGTTAGGTTAGGTTAGGTTAGGTTAGGTTAGGTTAGGTTAGGTTAGGTTAGGTTAGGTTAGGTTAGGTTAGGTTAGGTTAGGTTAGGTTAGGTTAGGTTAGGTTAGGTTAGGTTAGGTTAGGTTAGGTTAGGTTAGGTTAGGTTAGGTTAGGTTAGGTTAGGTTAGGTTAGGTTAGGTTAGGTTAGGTTAGGTTAGGTTAGGTTAGGTTAGGTTAGGTTAGGTTAGGTTAGGTTAGGTTAGGTTAGGTTAGGTTAGGTTAGGTTAGGTTAGGTTAGGTTAGGTTAGGTTAGGTTAGGTTAGGTTAGGTTAGGTTAGGTTAGGTTAGGTTAGGTTAGGTTAGGTTAGGTTAGGTTAGGTTAGGTTAGGTTAGGTTAGGTTAGGTTAGGTTAGGTTAGGTTAGGTTAGGTTAGGTTAGGTTAGGTTAGGTTAGGTTAGGTTAGGTTAGGTTAGGTTAGGTTAGGTTAGGTTAGGTTAGGTTAGGTTAGGTTAGGTTAGGTTAGGTTAGGTTAGGTTAGGTTAGGTTAGGTTAGGTTAGGTTAGGTTAGGTTAGGTTAGGTTAGGTTAGGTTAGGTTAGGTTAGGTTAGGTTAGGTTAGGTTAGGTTAGGTTAGGTTAGGTTAGGTTAGGTTAGGTTAGGTTAGGTTAGGTTAGGTTAGGTTAGGTTAGGTTAGGTTAGGTTAGGTTAGGTTAGGTTAGGTTAGGTTAGGTTAGGTTAGGTTAGGTTAGGTTAGGTTAGGTTAGGTTAGGTTAGGTTAGGTTAGGTTAGGTTAGGTTAGGTTAGGTTAGGTTAGGTTAGGTTAGGTTAGGTTAGGTTAGGTTAGGTTAGGTTAGGTTAGGTTAGGTTAGGTTAGGTTAGGTTAGGTTAGGTTAGGTTAGGTTAGGTTAGGTTAGGTTAGGTTAGGTTAGGTTAGGTTAGGTTAGGTTAGGTTAGGTTAGGTTAGGTTAGGTTAGGTTAGGTTAGGTTAGGTTAGGTTAGGTTAGGTTAGGTTAGGTTAGGTTAGGTTAGGTTAGGTTAGGTTAGGTTAGGTTAGGTTAGGTTAGGTTAGGTTAGGTTAGGTTAGGTTAGGTTAGGTTAGGTTAGGTTAGGTTAGGTTAGGTTAGGTTAGGTTAGGTTAGGTTAGGTTAGGTTAGGTTAGGTTAGGTTAGGTTAGGTTAGGTTAGGTTAGGTTAGGTTAGGTTAGGTTAGGTTAGGTTAGGTTAGGTTAGGTTAGGTTAGGTTAGGTTAGGTTAGGTTAGGTTAGGTTAGGTTAGGTTAGGTTAGGTTAGGTTAGGTTAGGTTAGGTTAGGTTAGGTTAGGTTAGGTTAGGTTAGGTTAGGTTAGGTTAGGTTAGGTTAGGTTAGGTTAGGTTAGGTTAGGTTAGGTTAGGTTAGGTTAGGTTAGGTTAGGTTAGGTTAGGTTAGGTTAGGTTAGGTTAGGTTAGGTTAGGTTAGGTTAGGTTAGGTTAGGTTAGGTTAGGTTAGGTTAGGTTAGGTTAGGTTAGGTTAGGTTAGGTTAGGTTAGGTTAGGTTAGGTTAGGTTAGGTTAGGTTAGGTTAGGTTAGGTTAGGTTAGGTTAGGTTAGGTTAGGTTAGGTT